>JAGQAX010000019.1:4041560-4051560 GCA_019142605.1 Cephalopholis sonnerati
GACCCCTTTGAACTTTTTATATCAAAGACACAGCTTTGTGTGTGTGTGTGTGTGTGTGTGTGTGTGTGTGTGTGTGTGTGTGTTTGTGTTTGTGTGTGTGTGTGTGTGTGTGTGTGTGTGTGCATTCATCTCCAATTGCCTATTACTCTATGCATTATTATTGCATTGACATTACAGAAAAAGGGTCATTTAAAGGGTTAAATTATGCAAATAATTGAATACGTGATAGTAATGATCAGGACTGAAATGGATCAAAAGATTTATGAAAGAGAAAAAAATATTAACATGACATTTCAGAGGGGGACAAAAATGTCCCCTCTTCAGAAATTAGGGAGTTTTTTTATTTAATCTGACTTGGCAGAAAAACTAAAAATCCATAAAAACCATTGTTGTTGCTAATCATTGACATATCCCAGGCTGTAATAATCCCACACAGAAAATTCCACTTTGCATTTTAAATATTGAAATTATTTCAATTTCATTGTGTTTTTTAAATCAGAAATTGGTGATGATGTCACATACGCTGGCATTTAAAGGGTTAAATTTGTGAAAATAATTGAATACTTGATAGTTATGATCAGGACTGAAGTGGATCAAAAGATTGATGAAAAAAAAACGGGAAAAAAATATTAAAATATGATATTTTTAGGGCATTTAAGAAGGGGACAAAAATGTCCCCTTTTCAGAAATTAGGGAGTTTTTCTAAAAAATCTGACATAGCAAAAAAACTACAAATCCATAGAAACCAATGTTATTACTAATCATTGACATATCCCAGGCTGTAATAATCCCCCCCCAACAATTCTGCTTTGCATTTCACATATTGAACATGCAGGCACCTAAAACGTTAAAATTTGCACTTAAAAAGTTGAAATGAGCATCTAAAGGGTTAAAAAAATTAAATAATTGATTACTTGGTAGTTATGGTCAGGACTAAAGAGGATTTAAAGGTTTATGAAAAAAAAATTGAAAAAAAATATTAATATATGACATTTTAAGGGCATTTTAAAAGGGGACAAAAATGTCCCCCGAAAGGCTCTGTGTAACAATTGTTTGCTACACAGTGAAAAATGGTGTGATTAGGATTTGTGTTTGACATTTGAAAATTAGTCAAAAAATGCACACCTGTGCCAAATATGATGAGGAAGAACATATCTACTGTGAAGATCTTGAAGAAAGTGCACTCCCTAGGGGACAAAAATGTCCCCTTCAGGATGTTTGGAAAGTACCAAAAATCAAAAAGGATGATTTTGTGTTGTTATGTCAGATATAACTAGGGAATTAGAAATCAGTAATTGGAACATTAGTCAAACTGCTTTAATGCAAGATTTATTCCTATGTGATCGAGGCAGTTTAGGCAAAAATGGGTTTAATTTGCAGGCTTATACAAATGCTATTCTCCATGTGGAGTGCAAACATTACATACATACATTTAGTGATGGGTCTAAAAACCCTGATAATGGTAAAGTAGTGCATTTTATGTTCCAGAGTTAAAGGTAAGGTGACAAAGAGAACAAGTGACCATATTTTCAGTATATATAGTTAAAACAATTGCAGTTTTATTCACTCTAGTGGACTGTGGAAATCAAACCCCTGCAAATTCTAACATGCTCAGACTCTAGTGCAGCCCTGGCTAGTCTCAAACATACCTCTTCAAGGTGTAAACAGGTTAGTCCTAAAAAAAAGCAATCTTTATATAGAATGATTAGGTTAGGAATTGAAATACAGTTTATGGGTACCAGCTCATGTAGACATTCAAGGGAATGAAGCAATGGATCAGCATGCCAAAAATGGATTAACAGCAAAGTTGGCAAAATCACTAGGCAAGGCACCAACCAAGTCTTGTACTTGAAACAAAATTAAGACACAGTGGCACAGGTTATCACATGGAGATCTTAAATAAAGGGATTTGTATCAGATCCAGCAACAAGTAGAGGTGGGAAGGCAGAATATCCGTATTCACTATGTAAGTATGAATAACACCATATCAAATCCAGGAGTGGTCACATGCAGCATTCCACAGGGATCAAATTTTAGGACCCTTATCTTAAGGTTAGACTACATGATATAAGCTCAATTATAGCCTGACCTGACAGATCATGGGCTCGGAGTGGGAACAACAATGTGTGTCGGGCATAACAATCAATTATTTATCTCATGTACTTTGTCATACTGTAGATGATAATAAAAAGCTCCATGTCTGGGACGCCTCATGATTTCACCAAAGGAAGTCTAGATAAATATCATTTAACTGGGTCATTCTAAATTAAATTAATATCTACACCTCAATGAAAAGCATCAAAGCTCAAAGACAGTAGTTAAGTAAAGAACTGTAACATAACTCTTTTAAGAGTTTTTAATGCTCTTTTAAGAGTTTTTAATGATATCTTCTTGGCTACTGACTCTAGTAAATGTGTTATTCTTGTGCTTTTAGATTTAACTGCTGTATTTGACACATGGACCATGAAATCCTGATCTCACGTTTGGAGCAGTGGGTGGGTATCAGGGGCATAGCACTGGAGTGGTTCAGGTCATACTTGGCAGATGGAACTTTCTGTGTCAGCCTTGGTGACTCTGTATCCTCCTCTGTTCCTCTCTTGTGTGGAGTCCCACAGGGTTCAGTTCTAGGCCCTCTTCTCTTCTCTCTCTATTTGCTCCCTCTTGGCTCCACACTTAGGAAGCATGGTATTTCTTTCCACTGTCATACAGATGACAGTCAGATTTATGTGCCGCTTAAAAAGAATGACACATACTCTGATGGTTTTTGGAGGCACCACTGGGACCCCTCCTGTAGATCTTGGCTTAGTTTATCAAACCAACCATCACAAACCAAGTGGTTAAAGTGGACTCTGATCTTAAGCTTGACAGCAAGATTAGGTCAGTCATTAAATGAAGCTTTTTCCAATTGAGGCAGCTGGCCAAAATAAAGCCAATTCTCCCAAGGCACCACTTTGAGACAATAATCCACGCCTTTGTCACCACTCGGCTGGATTATTGTAATGCACTGTATGTGGGGGTTAGTGCGTCCTCCATCGCCCGTCTCCAGATGGTACAGAATGCTGCCGCACGTCTTTTAACTGGCACACGTAAACATGAGCATGTTTCCCCCATTTTAGCCTCTCTCCACTGGCTGCCCATACACGCTAGGATCCATTTTAAAATTCTTTTATTTGCTTTTAAATCCTTGAATGGTCTTGCCCCGCCCTACCTCTCTGAGCTCCTACATCCATATACTCCCACCCGCTCTCTCAAGTCAGCTGATCAGCTGCTCCTGAGTGTGCCTAAAACTAAGCGGAAGCTCAGAGGGGACCGTGCCTTCGCTGTAGCAGCTCCAAAAATATGGAATGATCTGCCTCTGCACATTAGACAGGCCTCTTCTTTGTCTGTTTTTAAATCTCTTCTTAAAACCCATCTCTTTTCCTTGGCCTTTGACACTTTTTGAGATGTTGATTTTATTTATTTTTATTTTATTTTATTGTTTTTATTGTATGGCTGTTATGTTTTATGCCTTTTAATTCATTATATGTTTATTTTATTTGTATTTTGTATGTAACTTTTATGCCTCATCTGAGCCTTTTATTTATTATGTCTTTTATTTATTCTGTACAGCACTTTGGTCTACTGTGGTTGTTTTTAAGTGCTTAACAAATAAAGTTGGATTGGATTGGATTGTATAACGAATTAAACAAAAGGATCTTAAAACTATCTTAAAAAGATCTATATGTCTTGCTTTGAAGCATGTCTTTACCTGAAACAGGACACTACTATTGGTGGTGTAAATACTCTTAAGCCTGAGCATCTGAGGCTTTAGCCCCAAATGTTTTACGAATACCCAGATCCAAGTTTTTATTTTTATATATATATTTATATATATATATATATATGTGTAGCCCTGCTCTTGCCTGGTCTGTAATGTTCACTAGCCCAATATGTTTGGCGGGTGACCGTGAATACTACTGCAGGCCTCTAGTTTAGTTTTTTGAGCCCTGATCCTGAGGAAACAAATCCATCCAAAATTGTCATTTATGGTTGAATGGACATTTAAATTAAACTTGAAACTTCAAACATGACAATGAAGTGCAAATGGGGAAAGTCCATTTATAATGTTTTTTTTTTTTCTTTTTTTATGAGTAGCCTAAACTGAAACCAAAGTAACCAAGTGTAGGCTTCAGTAGCTGTCTTTCTGTTTTGGTTAGAATCAGCTGCTTATGTAGCAGCACCACCATCTGCTGGTGATATACTGAATGATGAATTAGGCTTTATTCATTTAAAATCTGATATTTTCTAATACATTTGAATAAGTTTACCTGTTTTGACCACAATGAATTTATACTTAAGATATAATCACAAAAATGTATAGGCCTTCAGTATTGAAAATAGCCAATACCTAGGCCTTATTTGAATTTGAGCGGATCATTTGTTTCTGTGACCGTCATTGGTCGGCTGAATGAACTCATTGTTTACGGTTAAGGATTGTTCTTTTCTTGTCAGAGGAGAGTTGTTAGATTTTACAAAAATAGGTTACCCTTTGATGATTGAAAGTTAAAAGTTGATGTCAAAATCCTGGAGTTGAAGACAGCCTTGGTTTTCGCGCTTGTCGTGCATGCTAGTTAGATCTTACAAATGGTTTCTTTTTCTAAATTTTTTTTAAAAGAGAAAGTTTGTAACTCACTTTGTGTTCAAGGACCATTAAGGTTACTTTGGTTAATCAATATCTGTCGGTGAGTCTGTGCCCATAGGGAATTATAGCCTCTGATTGTTAATGATGTCATTTAATAATGCATTTCCTGTATGGAAGGTGCTATGTAAGGGATAATGTAGAGTGAGTCGGTCACTATAGAGAAATAAACCCCGACAGGGTGATGCAGGACCCCTCCGTTTCGCGTCGGGGTCCTGCATCACCCTGTCGGGGTTTATTTCTCTATAGTGACCGACTCGCTCTACATTATCCCGCTTATTACACGGCTACTCACTAAAGAAATCAAAAGTTTGACATCAAATGCTTAAATTAACGATTTCTTGCCGCAGGTATAAACGAGTCGATCAGAAGCGTCCTTAACAATGGTCTGCTATTCATAGCAACGGTCTGCTATTCAGAAATAACAGACCGTAGAATGTTGTAATTGACCAATCAGGATCGAGCATTTGACAATGCCGTGTAATAAATAAAGGTGCTATATAAATTAAGCTTATTATTATTATTATTTATTATTTGAAAATCCAATGATAATTCCTGGTCTTACAGTTTCTCACTATGATAAATGATGCAATTTTGGTAATTTTTAAAGAAAACATGCCTTCCACTTGGCAGGACTGAAAGGCTGAGTTTGTTTTCTTTAAAAATTGGTAGTAAAACAAAACTAAAAAAATACAGCCATATAAAGTAGTGCACCAAAAGAAAAAACACAAGTGCTTAAAAATTATTTTACATGCACCCTCCCCCCCCTTTTTGTATCACCCCCTCACCTCTAATAAGTAACAAACAGTCCCTAAAGGAGTTGTTTTTTTTGTTTTTTTGTTTTTTAATCCTTGGATGGCAACGGTATGACCCGCCCTACCCTGCCTTATTCTACGTCTGATTGGCTTAACCCTAACCCTAACCAATCTCACTCCCAGCCCCACCAACGAAGGTAACGAGTACTAGCCAATCAGAGGGAGACAGGGGCGGGACATACCCTTCACCATCCGTGAAAAAAAATGGTGTCAAAAAATTAACAGTTATGGACCAATAGGAAGTGACCCAGGGATCCAGCAGCTCCAGAGCGGAAGCACATATCCCGTATCTCTAAATATATTTATACAGAGAGACGATAGGATGCTACTGCTGAACCTCAACCCTGTCCTCAGCACGGAACCAGACTCGTCTGGGATAAATGTTAAAGTCCAAGGCGACCTCGCAGAATAGCCTCTTCACGATGGGGTGACAGAGAACACCTCCCTGGAATGAATGGACAGCACCCAAGAAGGTGAGTGACCGCCAAATGTTCATTAATATGATCACAGCATTCTGACAGTTTCAGTTTGAAGGCAGGCTGGGGTGGCGGCGAGCTGAGGTTGATGCTTAACGTAAGTGCTGATGTCCCCGCAGAGAAATTAAACGACGTAGGTAATGCGGAGAAAATAATGAGACGAATCAGAGATCCTGATCCTGATCATCGCTGTGGGAGAGAGATTATCCCTCTGCAAATTTAAGTGGCAGACACAAGCGATATGTATGTGCAGGTGAAAGCATTTGGGACGATTGAAGGCGCACTTTAATGCATGGGATCTTATTTAACTCATAATAAAAATAAAAAATATGCCGCAGAAGTCAGTGACAGATTAACCTGCCAGTGGCTCCAGGGACAGAGATAAGTTGTAGGCACCAGCACTGTGTGTGAACTCTGTTGTGTGGAAGTAGCATAGGGCACAAAGCAGATCACACATGGCAGCTTCACATACTTCACTTTATATGTTGTATATTAGTCTGTGTATACATATGTGAAATAGTACCCGGCTGCAGGTTTGCCATGTGCTAGTTAATTTGTGGAGAATTGATTGCACACATGCCAGTGGCATAAGGTAGTTACCACAGGCCCCAGTGCGTGTTTTTCTGGTTCATGTAGAATGAGCATATAATTTTGTTAAAGATTGCTACTGTGTATTTAACAGGAAGAAAAAAAAGCCTATAGCAAATGGCACCACTTTCAATTTAATGTGAGTTCTTCTTTGAACACAGGTTCAAACCTCACAGGCCCCAGTGCAACTATTTATCTGCACTGTCTATCAATGCCCCCTACATAGGCCTACATTTATTCAGAAATATGAATCGTGAGAAAATTATCCACTGAAATTATTAACATTAGGACACAGGGCCCCACCATACCTCAAGATCTGGTAAAATTCAGGAGGCACAGGTTATCATGTCAGTCTATATTGTGTTTTAGTGATACACACTAGGGATGCACGATAGTATTGGCTTTAAAATAAACTATGAGAATCAGCCAACATGCTTTTTCTTATTTTGCACAATGAATGCATATTACATACATTGAAAAGCATTATATTTCATGTCTCCATCTGCTGGTGGGCCATCATGATAAGAGTATGCATGTATAATATAATGTTGTCCACTACAGAAAAAACTTAATGATCGCTAAAATAAGGTGGAAAAAAAGGATATATTGGTATCAGTATCAGTTATCAGCAAAATGAGCATTCATGTATCGGCATACCGGGTATCGCCAAAAAATTCAATATTGTGCATCCGTAGCACGCACAGTGTTACCAAAGACATTTGCAGTAACCCCAAACTAGTTTGTGGCCCCCTGAGGGTCTGGGGTCCTGGGCAGTTGCCTGCTTGGCCTGCTTGGTAATGCAGCCTGTGCAGGATGCATCTTTTTGTCACATTGGGCCAACACTCAAGACCAAAGTCCTTATGTGACTGTTATACCGACCAAAAGCTAATGTTTTGTCAGTGCCCATATCTAAGCTATCACTTGAAAGTTATAATGTGTATTCAATTCCCACATCCCTACCAACCTACCTAACTCCTACTGCCCAGTCTCACCAGCTGTCCTCTATCTCTTCATGCAGGTAATTTTGATTTTATTGGTCCAGGTTTCAAGGTATCTGTCTCCTTCCTCAACTTTGAAGGTGAATTGAATTTAGTTTAAGCTGCTTGCAGCATTAACATTTTTTAATGGATTTTCCAGAAAATGTGCTATAATATGCAAATTGCATATGCAGCAATAGAACATTTTATTTCTGTCACCCACTCCTGATTTGAAGGATTCATAGAGGTCTGATGATATGAAAATTAGTGAAAGTATTTCACACACACACACACACACACACACACACACACACACACACACACAAATATTTAGTATCACAGAAATGTTTGGATGATTTCTTTTTAGTTTCATCTAACCTTTTTTATCAAGTGTGATCATTCTGATTATTTTGGGGACTGGTCATAGCCACATCTGGTTCAGAGGATTCAGGTGGTTGGCTGTATTTTGTGTGAATGGGATGAAGAGTAGAACCTTGAAGTTATTGTCATGAAAAATGGGCTGATTGCAGCTGTGTTACTGACAGACCAGGATCTAAGCTTTCTATAAAAGTCAGACATTGATTTGGTCTTCTCTCCTGTGCCAGGCTTGAAGGAGAACTACAGTAGCAGATGCAAAAATGCAAATAGCCCTATGTAGAGCTGGTGTTTGGTTTGTTTGCTCTGCACTGTAAACCCCAATTCACTCACTTAGCTTACAATTCTTTTGGAAACATCTGGCACTCAAAACTTTTAGTTTAGTAAAATATAGTAACATAAAAGTTTTGAGTACATCAAACACAAAATAAATGTGTCACATTACCCTTGTCTAACAGGACATACATTTTCGTTGTTGCTATTTGAGTGTTAAATTCTATGTCATGAACATAGACACATTAAGTCCACATTTTACAACATTTAAAAAAAAATCATTAATTAATGGTGCCTTTTATCAGAGAAACATAGTTAGCGGTTTTAATTCTACCTTGCAGTGCAATGTACAATAATTCATCAGAGCAAGGCTGTTGGTATTTACTGTATAAATTGATCCTCCTGCACATGTCTGACGACATAAATCAGTGTAGTAGATGTCTAAAACTGTCTGTAAAATGGAAGTGTGAGTGCAATAAAATATGAACAGTGAAATGAATCTTACTTTTGTCATTTTTCCATTTTGATCTTGTCATAATGATTACCTCTTTGTTTTAGTCACTTTTCATGAAATGTTTTATAAGCCCTAACAGGCTTATAACATTTAGTGTCTTTTTGTCACCTTTATGTTGTGTGCTTTGTCTTTTTTTTTAAGTTTACCAGGAAATGAACTGTGTACACCTGTTGTATGGTGGTAAATAGTTGTAGGGTCAATTGCTAACATCCATCAGACATTTTATTTGAAAATGAAAGTGTTAAAGTCAGGTCATGGGATAATATAATGGGCTGAGACAAAAATACTTATCACTTGGTTTGAGAGATGAAAAAAGATTGTTTGTGTTTTTCCGATGGAAGTATTTTTTTTTTTTTAGAAAAAAATGAAACAAAGAACAATAATTTAAGTCTGTTGCACCAAAATGTCTCCCTAGAAAAAACAAGGAAATGTCTTGAAGACACACCATTTTGACAACAGTTTTTAATAATAGAAAACAGGAACTTGGTGAAGCAAAAAGAGAACTGCAACTTGCAAAGACAGATTTACTGTAATTTGAACCTACATATATAATTTGAGGAAGTCAAACACATTTATTCACCATGCATTACTGCTCTGCTCTAACCAAGCTCTGTTGAGCATGCCTACATTTGTTTAGTGAAATGCAAATATATCACTAGGGTTATGGGTGGGTCTGTATACCACCATGTTCTGCAGAGATGTCAGGCAGAACTGTTTGTAAAATGCCCATCAGCTACAGTATTTAGCTCTCTGAAAGAGGGGAGGTCTAAATCCTTGCTGAAGCCTACTGCCACAACAGATCCACACAGACACTCCTCTCCACAAATATTATTAAGAATAATATACTAAAGGACACAATACAAGAGAAGGGGGATCCTCAAAAAGCCTATTATGAAAATTTTGGTTTTGTTTGCAATTTTTTTATTTCTAAATAATTAGTGACACAAATAATTTAAAATTTACTGAATAAATTGGTTGAAAGTATTATTGTGGAAGCTCTCTGAGGCCCCTCTCATCCCTTAAATGCATCTCTGAACTCAACTAGAGCCGAATGAGCGACTGCTTATCCTGCTCATATCTTTCCCAAAGAAAGGGAAATTGGGGCTCCAGAAAAGAAAAGAAAAAAAAGAAAGGAAAATAACAACAACTCACTCTGAAAAAAGAAAAAAAAAATCAAAAGTTAAAGTTAGAGAGATATGGATCCAGAAAGAAAGGGCAGGGGCCCGCAGAGACTGCTTATACGTAGGGCCCAGAATTTGGTGCTCCGCCCCTGTTCCTGCCTCCTTGGCACAAACCATCAAAGG